>CAWUFW010000269.1:30000-32500 GCA_963921515.1 Calotriton arnoldi | reverse complement strand
GATGATGTTGAGGTTGTGCTGTCGGGCGACGTGGGCGAGGGGTGCCATGTAGATGTTGAACAGCGTTGGGCTGAGGGAGGAGCCTTGGGGTACGCCGCAGATGATCTTGGTGGCCTTGGATCAGAAGGGGGCGAGGCGGACGCTTTGTGTTCTGCCGGAAAGGAAGGATGTGGTCCAGTCCAGGGCCTTCTCTTGGATCCCGGCGTCGTGAGGCTTAAGATCAAGGAAATTGACCAGTTCCTTACAGGTTGAACTTTGACCTCTGTACGCGTCATGTGACCTTTGACCACTGGAAGCATCATTTGACCTTTGGAAGTGTCATGTTGTTTTTTTGACTCCCTGAAGTCAATAAACATGTTTTCGGGGTTCAGGGCTGCAAAATTGAGCATTTGCCAATGTTTTGACCCATACTGCCAACTTTGTGTTTCGGCCCCAGAAAACACGAAAATCACTTTGAACATGTCCAAAAGTTCACACTTTTTGAGGCTTCGGATCGAGTATATTGACTAGGGCTGGGCGTAGTTGGCGTAGCGCCACTACGCAGAATTTTGGAAAAAATGTGTGGAAAACGAGCGCATGTCCTGAGGGTCCGTGTGCCCGAGACAGGGGTCCCTCGTGCCTGGGCAGGCTCCCCGATCTCCCCGGCCTGGCTGGGTTGAGAAGCAGGGACCGGCCCCGGGGACTGCGTTTCGGTCAGGGCCTGGGGTTTGGAGCCCCCGTCCTGCCGCCTGCCAAGTGTCCATCTGCCCGGGACAAGGGTCCCTGGTGCAGAGCCCCGGAGCCCTGCGTGGACAGGCGGGAGCCCTACTGCGAAGGCTCTGCTCGGGGCGGGCAGATGGGCGTCCTTTCGACCCCGGCCACCTTTCCTCTCGGCCATCTGGTCGCACGCAATGCTTTCCAATGGGGCGACCAGATGGCCGGGCTGCCCTGGAAGTCCCGATGAGGGCTCATTTGCCTCCCGGATCCCAGCCAGGGCTCCAGGAGGTCGGGCACGTTTGCGCCCAGGGTCCCCTGAGCCTTGCGGTGTGCACGGATTCCCAGAAAGCGGGGTAGCCTCCCTCCGGATTACTAGGGGCAGGGTATGCCGGGACACCCCTCCCGGGCTGGCGGTTCTCTGCCGGGGACCAGATGGGCTATGCCCGGACAACACCTCCTGAGGTATCCGGGGCTCCCTCCTCCAGCCCACGGCGTGGCAAGGTGCCCGGGACGGGTTCCATGGGTCCCGGGCAGTCCTCCACCGGGCGCCCGGGCCCGAGAGCTCCGGAGGTCCTCCCCGTGCATGCGGCCCAGCCGGGGTCCCCGAGCCCCCGGGAAGCGGAGCCCCCGAGCCCTGCGTGGGCAGGCGGGAGCCCTACCGGGAAGGCTCGGCTCGGGGCAGGCAGATGGGAGTCCTTTTGACCCCGGCCATCTGATCGCACCTTTCCCCTCGGCCATCTGGTCGCATGCAATGCTTTCCAATGGGGCGACCAGATGGCCGGGCCACCCTGGAAGTCCCGATGAGGGCTCATTTGCCTCCTGGATCCAAGCCAGGGCTCCAGGAGGTCAGGCACGTTTGCGCCCAGGGTCCCCTGAGCCTTGCAGTACACACTGATTCCCAGAAAGCGGGGTAGCCTTCCTCCAGATTACTAGGGGCAGGGTACTCTGGGACCCCTCTCGGCCTAGCGGTCCTCAGCCGGCAGCTGGGCGGGCTAGGATGCCGCCCCAGCCCTGGGTCAGTCCCTGGGCCTGCCGCTTGGCAGGCTACCCTGGATGGGGTCCGGCAGGCCCGGGGAGCCTCCCCCTGCTGGGCTGGGTCCAGGGGCCCCGGGGAGTGCGGCCTCCCCACCCCAGGGTCCGTCCCCGGGCCAGCCGTGTGGCAGGATACCCGAACGAGGTCCCGCGGGCCCGGGGAGCCTCCCCCTGCTCGGCTGGGTTCAGCGGCTCCCAGAGGGCCCTGGGGAGGGTGTTCTCCCCACCCCGGAGCTCCGTCCTTGGTCCTGCCGCATGGCAAGGTGCATGGGACGGGGTCCGGCGGGCCCGGGGAGGCTTCCCCTGCGCCTCTGGGCCTGGGAGCCCCGGCTGGGTCCAGGGGCCCCGTCGGGCCCCGGGTCGGGTGCTCCGGCCCTGTCCTCCATCCTGCCGTACTGCCAAAGGCCCGGAATGGGGTTCCGTTGTGCCCGGTGAGCCTCCCCTTGCTTGGCTGGGTTCAGGAGCTCTGGCCGGGGCCCCTGAGGGCCCTGGGGAGGGCGGCCTCCCCACCCCGGGCTCTGTCCTCGGTCCTGCCGCATGGCAAGGTGCCCCGGATGGGGTCTGGCGGGCCCGGGGAGGCTTCCCCTGCGTCTCTGGGCCTGGGAGCCCCGGCTGGGTCCAGGGGCCCCGTCAGGCCCCGGGTCGGGTGCTCCGGCCCTGGGCCCCGTCCCCCAGCCTGCCGCACTGCCAAAGGCACAGGACGGGGTTCCGTTGTGCCCAGGGAGCCTCCCCTGGCTTGGCTGGGTTCAGGAGCTCCGTCCGGGGCCCCTGA
>CAWUFW010000269.1:0-20000 GCA_963921515.1 Calotriton arnoldi | reverse complement strand
ATGGAGCCCGGGGTGGGCAGGCCACCCTCCCCGGGGCCCCTGGAGCTCCTGAACCAAGCCAAGCAGGTGGAGGCTCCCCGGGCACGACAGAACCCTGTCTCAGGCCTTTGGCAGAGCGGCAGACCGGGAGATGGGGGCCCGGGGCTGGAGCACCCGAACCGGGGCCTGGCGGGGCCCCTGGACCCAGCCGGGGCTCCTGGGCCCAGAGGCACAGGGGCAGCCTCTCCAGGCCCACAGGACCCCGGCAGGACCGAGGACGGACCCCGGGCTGGGAGGGTGTCCTAGCCCATCCGGCTGCTGGCTGAGGACCGCTAGGCCAAGAGGGGTTCCGGAGTACCCTGTCCCTAGTAATCCGGAGGAAGGGTACCCCCATTTCTGGTAACCCGTGTGCACAGCGAGACTTAGGGGACCCTAGGCGCGGAGGCGCCCGACCTCCTGGAGCCCTGGCTGGGATCGGGGAGGCAAATGAGCCCGCATCGGGACTTCCAGGGCAACCCGGCCATCTGGTCGCCCCATTGGAAAGCATTGCGAGCACCAGATGGCCGAGGGGAAAGGCGCGACCAGATGGCCGGGCCCGAAGGACGCCCATCCACCCGCTCTGAGCCTTCGCGGGAGGGCTTCCGCCCGCCCTTTGGAGGGCTCGGTGCTCTGTTTCCCGGGGGCTCGGAGACTCCGGCTGGGCCCCAGGCACGGGGAGGTCCGCAGGAGCTCTCGGGCCCGGATGCCCAAGGGAGGACCGGCCAGGGGGGACTGCCCAGGACTGATGGAGCCCGTCCCGGGCACTTTGCCACGCGGCGGGCCGGAGGAGGGAACCCCGGACGGTGGGGAGGTGTTGCCCGGGCCTAGCCCATCTGGTCCCCGGCTGAGAACCGCCAGCCCGAGAGGGGTTCCGGCATACCCTGCCCCTAGTAATCCGGAGGAAGGCTACCCCTCTTTCTGGTAACCCTTGAGCACCGAGTGACGGAGGGGACCCAGGGCGCGGAGGCACCTGACCTCCTGGAGCCCTGGCTGGGATCGGGGAGGCAAACGAGCCCTCATCGGGACTTCCAGGGCAGCCCGGCCATCTGGTCACCCCATTGGAAAGCATTGCGCACGACCAGATGGCCGAGGGGAAAGGCGTGACCAGATAGCCGGGACCGAAGGATGCCCATCTGCCCGCCCCGAGCCTTCTCCGGAGGGCTCCCGCCTGCTCATGCAGGGCTCAGGGGCTCTGAGTCCCGGAGGGGCTCAGAGACCCCAGCTGGGCCTCAGGCCTGGGGCTGAGAATGGGGGTCCCCGGTGGACCTCTGACCCGGGCCCATGGCAGAGCTTAACCCTTCCCTGGGCCCGCTCGGCGGTCCTGGGCCAGGCCGCGCGGGGAGGCCTCCACGGGCCTGCGTCAGGCCACCAAGGGCCCCGGGCCTATGCTCCTGGACCCATCCAAGCTGGGGAAGGCCCCCCTGGGCCAGGGGCGTGGGACGAAGCCTGGGGTGGGAGCACCCAGCCAGAGCTCTTGGGCCCGGACGCCCAGGACCGATGGAGCCCGTCCCGGGCACTTTGCCACACGGCGGGCCGGAGGAGGGAGCCCCGGGCGGTGGGGAGGTGTTGTCCGGGCCTTGCCCATCTGGTCCCCGGCTGAGAACCGCCAGCACCGGGGATGGGGCAGTTCCGGCATACCCTGCCCCTAGTAATCCGGAGGAAAGCTACCCTTCTTTCTGGTAACCCGTGCGCATAGAGTGATGGAGGGGACCCAGGGCACAGGGGCACCCGACCTCCTGGAGCCCTTGCTGGGATCGGGGAGGCAAACGAGCCCTCATCGGGACTTCCAGGGCAGCCCGGCCATCTGGTCACCCCATTGGAAAGCATTGTGCACGACCAGATGGCCGAGGTGAAAGGCGCGACCAGATGGCCGGGCCCGAAGGATGCCAATCTGCCCGCCCGAGCCTTCACCGGAGGGCTCCCGCTTGCCCTTTGAAGGGCTCAGGGGCTCTGCACCAGGGACCCTTGTCCTGGGCAGACAGACCCTTGGCAGGCCGCAGGACAGGGGCTCCCACACCCCAGGCCCTGCCCAAAACCCAGGCCCCGTGCCCAGTCCCTGCTTCTCAACCCAGCTAGGCCGGGGAGGTCTGGGAGCCTGCCCGGGCATGAGGGACCCCCGTCCCGGGCACACTGACCCTCGGCTGGCCGCAGGACATGTGTGAGAAGGTGGCCTGGTATATGCTGTCCACTAATTAAAGTGGACAACCTGCACCAGTCCACACGACCCTTATGATGTATGAGGTCAAAGATAACCTTTATGAAAGCTATCCTAGTGGTAGCTATGGAGAGCAGCCTTCAGGCTTAATCTTGAAGGGATGTAAAGCAGCTTGTTTTACCAGATTATCACCTCCTGAATGACTAAATGAAGGAGAACCACACAGATAGTTATATAAAAATATGTATTTATTACTATAACACTCTCTACTATCCTCTACTCGAGGATAGGGCTCAAAGCACACAATACTTAATCAATAGAACACACGTAAGTAGCAAAATACACAGCAGGCTCCAGGGGGAGACCGAACCATATACTAAAAAAGTGGTATAACAACCACGACTTCAATAGACACAGTGCCTAGAGCACGTAGAATCGCTGGGACCCCAAGGAACCACCCAAGGCAGTGACACAGGGCGCCCACGCAGGACGAGTGCAGTGAGGAAACACGACTGCGTGCTCCGTGCAACTCTATGGGAAAGTCGCGGTTGGAAAATTACAAGTTAAGGACACTTCTATGAGGACTTCAAGCAAACCCTTTGGAACATAAGAGGTTCTAAGGCCAGCACCCTTGGGAGTACTGAGGTACCCGTGTTACCTATCCCAGAGGAGCCGGGTGCATAGGGGTCAAGTGGTGTCAGAAACCTCCATCGTTTTCAATGGAGGGCTGCGAAGAAGTACTGCGCCGGGAAGGCAAAGAGTGTCCGGTGGAATCCAAGCCTGGATTCTAGTTGAGAGGAACCTGAAAGCAGAGGGGACAGAGTCTGGGTCACTTCAGGTGACCAGGGGCTCGGTAGTCGAATACCCACCAATGTCGGGTGCTTCAGGTGAAAAGAAAGGATGTTTGTCTCTGCAGCCACGGGGGCCAGGAGATGTCGACGATGACCAGGGTCCGGAGGTGAGCTGTTCCACAAAGGATGTCGAGAGCTGAGGGGTCAGTGTCCGGCTGGAGCACCAACAAGCCTTGGCAATGGCAACCCACGCAGGCAGAGGAAACAGGTTACGGTGTGGACCAGCAAGGTCCAGAAGACTCTCCAAGCAATGGAGAGTCAGGGCACGTCTGGAGCAACCAGGGAAGTCCAAGAACAAACAAGGTGACCCTCGCCAGGACCCACAGGCCAACGGACCAGGGACCACGAGGTGACCTTGAGCGGATTTACAAAGTACCAGCCCACAGAGCACTTGTGGAGTGGAGGCTGGATATCTTTGGTGCAAATGGTGCTCGGGGTCGGGACTACACGTAGTCCAATGCACAAGCTCAGGGATCGCCGACAAGCATATGCAGGTGCAAATCGACACGGAGCACAGGGGTACGGGTTGCGCGGTCCCCACGAGGGATACTGGTCTCAGAATCGCTGAGAGGTCAGATCTACCTCGAGGACCTTTGGGAACCCACCCCCTGTGTTGCAAAAATCTTCGGAGTCCGCAGGAGCTCTGGAGATGCAAGTCAGTCAGATGCGCTTAGGTGCCTGCTGCTGCAGGGAAGTAACTCCTTTACTCCAAGGGAGATTCTTCTGTTGTCCAGCGAAGTGTAGACCGTCGAAGTACTTGGCTTCTTTGCAGAGTCTTGTCCAGGTATAATCTAAAGTCCTGGAATCAGGTATCCCACTTTATACCCATGGTAAGGGGTTGAACGGACTCTGGGGACCCTCCTATAGTAGGGGCAGGACAGACGGGTGGCTACACCCATGTCCTTTGTCCAGTTTCTCGCCAGAGCATGAGCCAATGGCTCCCAGAACTGGTTCTAGCTGGACTATGCACAGGGACACCAAATGTGCCCCCAGTGCAGACTTTCTGGCACTCTAAGAGTGCACCCACCCAGCCCCAATACACTAAATCCTGTCTGGGAGGTGGTAACACCTCCCTGTGACAGGAAACCTATTGTCAGGCCTTCCTCTGCTCGAGCTTGGCTCAGCAGCAGGAGGACAGACTCGTGTCTGTGGCTGGCAGCATCCATTTTGTGCTGCCCAGGTCAAGAAAGCTGGTACCGGGTAGACCGGTGACCCACAGTAATGGTTCTGCAAGGGTGGAATCATACCTCCAACACCAGTTACTGGTGTGGAGGTATGATTCCAAGGTGTTTGACACCAAACACGTCATGTTTCTAAGCAGCCGTTTTAAAGTTAGCATTTACCGCGAGGTTATAATGCACTTAAACATATATGTCTGGCTGCATCACAGACAACCCCGGAGAATGGTCTCCAAAGGCTGCAGAGGGGCTCTGCTCATGCAGGAGCACCCTCTCACGTAAAACCCAGCACCCTGCCTTCAGGATTGATAAGGCCTGCCATAGGGGTGACTGATAGGTTTTTAAGTGTAATGATTTAGATAGATATAGTGAACATATATCTAAGTAAGTGGTGCAAGCACCAGCTTACACAGGCTGCTGTAGCAGACCTGTTGTGCCATTTTGAATGGTCTCTCATGGCTGGCATAATACATGCTTCATCCCATGGGAGGCTTCTGGGGTACCTATGCCCTGGGTACGTGGTGTACCATATACTAGGGACTTATAAGGGTACCCCAGTATCCAATCTGGAGTGTACCGAAGTACATAACACAACCGATTTAGGGAGAAAGCAGATAGACTGGGGACCTGATTAGCAGGATCCTAGTCAGACTAGTCAAAAACCAGCAAAACAGCAGGAAAAAATTGGGGGTAACCATGTAGTCCGATCCTACCTTCCTAAAACGTGGGCTCCTGTAGCACAGATTTTTTTCCATAACTCCGTGGAACTCCGCGTAGTGGTGCTATGCCAAGTCTGCCCACCCTTAAACATGACGCTCCCAGGGGTCAAAGGTCAACCTGTAAGGTAGTGGTCCATTTCCTCATCCGAAGCCTCCAAAATTGTGCGCTTTTACGCATGTTGAAAGCGATCTTTCGTGTTTTCTGAGGCCAGAATCAAAGTTGGCAGCAGGGCTCAAAACGCTGGGAAATGCTGCATTTGGCGGCCCTGGAGCCTGGAAACGTGCTTACTGACTTCGGGGAGCCAGACAAACCACATGGCTCTTCCAAAGGTCACATGACGCTCCCAGGGGGTCAAAGGTCAACCTGTAAGGTAGTGGTCCATTTCCTCCATCCGAAGCCACCAAAAGTGTGCGCTTTTACGCACGTCGAAAGCGATCTTTCGTGTTTTCTGAGGCCAGAATCAAAGTTGGCAGCAGGGCTCAAAACGCTGGGAAATGCTGCATTTGGCGGCACTGGAGCCCGGAAACGTGCTTACTGACTTCAAGGAGCCAGACAAACCACAATGCTCTTCCAAAGGTCACATGACGCTCCCTGGGGGTCAAAGGTCAAACTGTAAGGTAGTGGTCCACTTCCTCCATCCGAAGCCTCCAAAATTGTGCGCTTTTACGCATGTCGAAAGCGATCTTTCAGCTTTTCTGAGGCCAGAGTCAAAGTTGGCAGCAGGGCTCAAAACACTGAGAAATGCTGCATTTGGCAGCCCTGGAGTCCGGAAACGTGCTTACTTACTTCGGGGAGCCAGACAAACCATGTGACCCTTCCAAAGGTCAGATGACGCTCCCTGGGGTCAAAGGTCAACCTGTAAGGTAGTGGTCCATTTCCTCCATCCGAAGCCTCCAAAAGTGTGCGCTTTTACGCACGTCGAAAGCGATCTTTCGGGTTTTCTGGGGCTCAGTCTGAAAGTTGGCAGCAGGGCTCAAAACGCTGGGAAATGCTGCATATGGTGGCCCTGGAGCCCGGAAACGTGCTTACTGACTTCGGGGAGCCAGAAAACCACATGATTCTTCCAAAGGTCACATGACGCTCCCAGGGCTCAAAGGTCAACCTGTAAGGTAGTGGTCCATTTCCTCCATCCGAAGCCTCCAAAATTGTGTGCTTTTACGCATGTTGAAAGCGATCTTTCGGGTTTGAGGTTTGCAAGGGATTCTGGGTAACAGAACCTGGTGAAAACCACACAAGGCCCCCCATCCTGGATTCCCCTCGATGTCTAGTTTAAATTTTTTTATAGTTTTGCTAGGTTAACCTAGGTCCCGGCTGAGCTAGGGTTCAACATCCACAGCTAGGCATATTGCAAAAAAGGGTCAGTTTTTATTGCAAAAATGTGATGTGTCCATGTTGTGTTCCGTGCCATTTCCTGTAGAGGGCACTAGGCCAACCCACACAAGTGGGATACCATCTTTATCAGGAGACTATGGGGAATGCAGGGTGGGTGAAAGTTTGAGGATCTACGTAGATTCCAGAAGTTTCTAACACAGAAATGTGAGGAAAATGTGTTTTTGTTTCAAAATTTGAGGTTTGCAAGGGATTCTGGGTAACAGAACCTGGTGAAAACCACACAAGTCCCCCCATCCTGTATTCCCCTCGATGTCTAGATTTAAAAAATGTATGGTTTTGCTAGGTTAAACTAGGTCCTGACTGAGTTAGGGTTCAACATCCTCAGCTAGGCATATTGCAAAAAAGGGTCATTTTTCATTGCAAAAATGTGATGTGTCCATGTTGTGTTCCGTGCCATTTCCTGTGGAGGGGACTTGGCCTACCCACTAAAGTGGGATGCCATCTATATCGGGAGACTATGGGGAATGCAGGGTGGGTGAATGTGAGAAAGTGCCCTCTTTCTTGCATGGTATGCCCCCACTTTTTGCTGAATTGCTGATGTGCTTTGACTGAGTGTGCCCTGGGCTCCTGCCAATCAGGTACCCAGGGCCTGTGTTCCTTCCCTAAAACTGCATTGAAGCCTAAACCCAATTGGCATCTCCGGCCACAGGTACGCCCTTGGTAAATGGTACCACAGGTACCCAGGGCACTGTGACCAGAGAAGGCCCCCAAGGGTTGCAGCACTTATTGTGCCACCCTTTGAGGCCCTGTACCCTGACACACACACACTGCCTTTGCAGGCTGCGTGTCTTGGTGCAGAACAAAGTGAAGAGTCGACATGGCACACACCCCTGTGTGCCATGCCCACTAAACCACTGCCCTGGCATCCATCAGTCACCCCTCTAGCTGGGTGCCCTATGCCAGTGGTGAGGGTACAGGTGCATGAGCCCTGTACCCCTACAGTACCAGGTCCATTCCTGGGCACTGTAAGTGCAGTGCTGCCATTAAGAGTATATGGTGCTGGGAGCTTGTCATCACGAACTCCACAGCACCATAGGCTGCACTGAAGACTGAGAAGTTTGGTATCAAACTTCTCAGCACATTAAACCCACACTGATGCCAGTGTGGGATTTAATGTAAAATGCACGACAGAGGGCATCTTAGAGATGCCCCCTGAAACTCGACCAACTCCCTGTGACCTGACTGAGTGGCTGCCGAGGCTGCCACCACCAGACATGTTTCTGAACCCCTGGGTCGAGAGCTTGCTGCTCTTGGGGGCCTGAAACAATGTACATCCTGGGACGAGGTGCCAAGCCTCCTCCCCCAGGATGGGCAGGGTTCACGAAGGAGAAGCTTCAAAGGCATACCGCCTTTGTGAGCCTCTCCAGACCACTTGCTGTACTCAGCAACTGGTCCCCACTGGTTCTACCCCCCATTTTGGGCGGAAGACCCGGCGGGAAAAACAAAGTGAAAAAGAGAGGTGTGCCCACCTCTGCCAACTCCACCCCTAAGGTGGAGGAGGCGAGGTGAAGCACAACCTCGAGTCCCTGTCATCTTGAGGATGGGGGGGACCCAGCCAACCAAGGACAGGCTCCTTCCCCCCTCCCACTGGAGAGTGGCAGAATAGGGGGTGTACCCACCCCAGGGAAGGGACCCATTGGTCCCTGCCCTTTACCTACCTGTAACACCCCTAAATTCAGTATTTAGGGGCACCCTGAGCCTTCCTTCCTCAGATCCAGCAACAACAAGAAGGAAGAAGAAGAAGAAGGACGAGAAGCCGTGCAGAGCTAACAAAAGGACGACGCCCACTGACTTGGCCCCAGCCCTACAGGCCTGTCTCCCCTCGAACCTGCTCCTGCAAAACCCCGACGTGTCCAGCGGCCAGCAACCTCAAAACCCCGGAGGACCTGCCTGCCTTCACTTTCCAAGCTGTTTCTCCCGTGAACACCGGACGTGTTTGAACTGCAGCTTCTGGTGCCAGCCAGGAACCGCGAATCCCGCACACTCTGCACCCGCCGAATCCGGCCCGAGCTCGAGTGGGCAAATACCCAGAGGAGGTCTCCCCGGCGATCCTGACCCGAGATCCGGAGTCCCCTGACCTGGCTCAAGCCTCCTGACGACGCCTGCAGCCTCAACCCAGAGGACCCCCCCTACCGCGACCAGAGCGGGTAAGAAAATCCGACGTCCCAAGGCACCCCTGCACCCGACTCCCCACGGCCTTGTGTGCCCAAACCAACGGTGCCTAACCAACACTCTACATCCCAACTTACCCCTCGAAGTGGTGGTTGCTCCTGGAAGGTCCTCGTCCTCGAGCCTGCAGTGTTTCTTTGTCCCAGAGACTCTCCATTCAAATCAACAAGGCACCCGACCTCAAAACAGCACCCTGCACCCGGCCGCCCTAGTGCCGCTGAGGGTGCCCCTTTGGTGCTAACTTGGTCCCCAACGTGCCCTGAGCTTAACCTTAGGAGCTTTGCTCCCACAACCCCGTGGCCTGCTTGCCAGCAGCCACCAACCGGAGTCCCCCTATCCTCCATAGAATAACATTGGGCCTCAACACTCTACACCTGGCCGCCCTAGTGCCGCTGAGGGTGCAACAACAGTGCATCACTGACCCTGGGAGACCCCTGAGTCTAACCCCAGAACCCTAACTCAAAAGACTGATTACTTACCTCAACACCGATAACTAATTTTTCCTCATAGGATAACATTGACACTTTTTCTTCCAAAAAGTTTGTGTCGACTTTTGAAAACTACAAATATTCCTTAAAAATCAGCCGAATAACCAAAACGCATTTTCTCAACTGTTTCCAGGAAATGTCCCAGTGCTGAATCTAGGATCCAGCACTGAGTAAGAAAAAGTATCGATAACCTAACTTACCTGCTAAGTGAATTTCCTCCCATAGGATAACGTTGGTGATTCTATGTGAAAAAGTTTGTCAACTTTTGAAATACAATAATATTCTTTAAAAATCGTACAAACTACGAAAACGTAATTACTTACCTGTTTTAAGTAAAGGTCACAGTGCTGAATCTAGGAGTCCAGCACTGGATTACAAAAGTAACGTTAAAGTAACTTACCTGCGAATTGAATTTCCTTCCATAGGATAACATTGGTGATTCTATGCGAAAAAGTTTCTAAGCGTCAACTTTTGAAATGCAATAATATTCTTTAAAAATCATAACTTTAATCAAAACGCATTTACTCACCTGTTTTCAGGAAATGTCCCAGGGCTGAATCTAGGATCCAGTCCTGTGTTAGCAAAAGTAATCTGAAAAGTAATTAACTGTATTTTACTTAAAAAGCCCATTCAATTGAATGTACTATACCTGCAATGTGTTGCAAACTGCTTACTTAAACTGTAACCAAAACCAGTACAAGTTACACTGCAATTTTGAACTGGGTTCATACAAGTAATTTACTACTGAAAAGTATTTTTTATGCTTACCTGTGCCAGGCTTGCTTGCTCCTAGAAATAAAACAACAGTATATTTTTTATACAAAACAATTGGCCTAGAGTTCAGTTCTTGAGTGTGCAGTCATTTGCTGACTGAGTGTGTACATCAAATGCTTTACACTGTCCTCTGATACGGCCTTACTGCTCGACCAAGCTACCACTTTAGAGAGTAAGGTTCTATCTAACTTTAACCTCTGCCAAACCTCTGGAGACCCTTGGACTCTATACACACTGTACCTCACTTTGCTGCAGTATATATAGAGCCAGTTTCTTACAGTGAAAGTTTGAGGATCCACGCAGATTCCAGAAGTTTCTATGACAGAAATGTGAGGAAAATGTGTTTTATTTTCAAAATTTGAGGTTTGCAAGGGATTCTGGGTAACAGAACCTGGTGTAAACCACACAAGGCCCCCCATCCTGGATTCCCTACGATGTCTAGTTTTAAAATATGTATAGTTTTGCTAGGTTAACCTAGGTCCCGGCTGAGCTAGGGTTCAACATCCACAGCTATGCATTTTGCAAAAAAGTGTCAGTTTTCATTGCAAAAATATGATGTGTCCATGTTGTGTTCCGTGCCATTTCCTGTGGAGGGCATTAGGCCTACCCACACAAGTGGGATACCATCTTTATCTGGAGACTATGGGGAATGCATTTTGGGTGAATGTTTGAGGATCCACGCAGATTCCAGCAGTTTCTATCACAGAAATGTGAAGAAAATGTATTTGTTTTTCAAAATTTGAGGTTTGCAAGGGATTCTGGGTAACAGAACCTGGTGAAAACCAAACAAGGCCCCCCATCCTGGATTCCCCTCGATGTCTAGTTTTAAAAAATGTATAGTTTTGCTAGGTTAACCTAGGTCCCGGCTGAGCTAAGGTTCAACATCCACAGCTATGCATTTTGCAAAAAAGTCAATTTTCATTGCAAAAATGTGATGTGTCCATGTTGTGTTCCGTGCCATTTCATGTGGAAGGCACTAGGCCTACCCACACAAGTGGGATACCATCTTTATTTGGAGACTATGGGGAATGCATATTGGGTGAAAGTTTGAGGATCCACCCAGATTCCAGTAGTTTTTATAACAGAAATGTTATGTAAATTTGATTTTTTCCAAAATTTGAGGTTTGCCAGGGATTCTGGGTAGCAGAACCTGGTGAAAACCACACAAGTCCCCCTATCCTGGATTCCCCTCGATGCCTAGTTTTAAAAAATGTATAGGTTTCAAAGGTTAACCTAGGTCCCGGCTGAGCTAGGGTTCAACATCCACAGCTAGGCATGTTGCAAAAAAGGGTCCGTTTTCATTGCAAAAATGTGATGTGTCCGTGTTGTGTTCCGTGCCATTTCATGTGGAAGGCACTAGGCCTACCCACACAAGTGGGATACCATCTTTATCTGGAGACTATGGGGAATGCATATTGGGTGAAAGTTTGAGGATCCACCCAGATTCCAGAAGCAAATGTGATGAAAATGTGTTTTTTTTCAAAATTTGAGGTTTGCCAGGGATTCTGGGTAGCAGAACCTGGTGAAAACCACACAAGTCCCCCTATCCTGGATTCCCCTCGATGCCTAGTTTTAAAAAATGTATAGGTTTGCTAGGTTAACCTAGTTCCCGGCCGAGCTAGGGTTCAACATCCACAACTAGGGATCTTGCAAAAAAGGGTCAGTCATTGCAAAAATGTGATGTGTCCATGTTGTGTTCCATGACATTTCCTGTGGAGGGCAGTAGGCCTACCCACACAAATGGGATACCATCTTTATCGGGAGACTATGGGGAATGCAAGGTTGGTGAAAGTTTGAGGATTCATGCAGATTCCAGAAGTTTCTATCACAGAAATATGAGGGAAATGTGTTTTTTTCAAAAGTTTAGGTTTGCAAGTGATTCTGGGTAACAGAACCTGGTGAAAACCACACAAGGCCCCCTATGCTGGATTCTCCTCTGTCTAGTTTTAAAAAATGTATAGTTTTGCTTAGTGAATCTAGGTCCCGGCCGAGTTAGGGTTCAACATCCACAGCTAGGCATATTGCAAAAAATGGTCGGTTTTCATTGTAAAAATGTGATGTGTCCATGTTGTGTTCCGTGCCATTTCCTGTGGACGGCACTATGCCTAACCACACAAGTGGGATACATTGTTTATCTGGAGACTATGGGGAATGCATTTTGGGTGAAAGTTAGAGGATCCACACACATTCCAGACGTTTCTATCACAGAAATGTGAGGAAAATGTGTTTTTTTTTCAAAATGTGAGATTTGCAAGGGATTCTGGGTAACAGAACCTGGTGAAAACCACACAAGGCCCCTCCATCCTGGATTCCCCTCGATGTCTAGTTTAAAAAATGTATAGTTTTGCTAGGTTAACCTAGGTCCGGACTGAGCTAGGGTTCAACATCCACAGCTAGGCATATTGCAAAAAAGGGTCAGTTTTCATTGCAAAAATGTGATGTGTCCATGTTGTGTTGCGTGCCATTTCCTGTGGAGGGCACTAGGCCTACCCACACAAGTGGAATACCATCTTTATCGGTAGACTATGGGGAATGGAAGGTGGGTGAAAGTTTGAGGATCCACGCAGAGTCCAGAAGTTTCTATGACAGAAATGTGAAGAAAATTTGTTTTTTTCAGAATTTGAGGTTTGCAAGGGATTCTGGGTAACAGAACCTGGTGAAAACCACACAAGTCCCCCCCATCCTGGATTCCCCTCGATGTCTAGTTTTAAAAAATGTATAACTTTGCTAGGTTAACCTAGGTCCCGACTGAGCTAGGGTTCAACATCCACAACTAAGGATATTGCAAAAAAGGGTCGGGTTTCATTGCAAAAATCTGATGCGTCCATGTTGTGTTCTGTGACATTTCCTGTGGAGGGCAGTAGGCCTACCCACACAAATGGGATACCATCTTTATCGGTAGACTATGGGGAATGCAGGGTGGGTGAAAGTTTGAGGATCCACTGTGAGAAAGTGCCATCTTTCTTGCATGGTGTGCCGCCACTTTTTGCTGAATTGCTGATGTGCTTTGACTGAGTGTGCCCTGGGCTCCTGCGAACCAGGTACCCAGGGCCTGTGTTCCTTCCCTAAAACTGCATTGATGCCTACACACAATTGGCATCCCTGGCCTGAGGTCAGCCCCTGGTAAATGGTACCATGGGTACCCAGGGCACTGTGACCAGGGAAGGCCCCTAAGGGCTGAAGCACATGTTGTGCCACCCTTAGGGACCCTGTACCTTTAAACACACACACTGCCTTTGCAGGCTGCGTGTCTTGGTGCAGAACAAAAGTGAAGAGTCGACATGGCACACATCCATGTGTGCCATGCCTACAAACCACTGCCATCGCCTAGGTCAGCCACCCCTCTAGCTGGGTGCACTATGCTAGTGGTGAGAGCACAGAGGCATGAGCCCTGTGCCCCTACAGTGCCCAAGTCCATTCTTGGGCATTGTAAGTGCAGTGCTGCCATTAAGAGTATAGGGTGCTGGGAGTCTGTCATTACGAACTTCACAGCACCATAATGGCCCTGATGGAGCAAGGTTTCATAAACGAAACTTGCTTGTATTCAATCCTCCTCACAGTATTAATTTATTAAAACTTGTATTGTTAATACTAACCTTTGCATTCACAACACAAAAGGGAAAGACGCTTGCTTATGTGTTTTACTAATGAATAACGCTTGTCTGTAATCCAAAATGGCCGCTTAAGCGCGGGAACCTCACTGCGCATGTCGCAACCTGATCACATGGTGTGACGTCTTTCTTTGCTTGGTGGGAAACTTTTGCTTCTGCGCAGTGTGCATTAAAATGGCTGCTTGATGTTTTCACATGCTTCAGCTTGCTCTCATGTCATTACTAAATTGTCGTTTCTTATCGCTACTAATGCAGGATAGAATTTATAATTAAATGGGAATAGAGTAGAAAAATGGGCATACAGTGAAACATTTTATTCTGTGATTTTAATGTTTTCTTATTTTATTAGTTCGTAAAACTTGGGCCTGGGTTGGTGATCTGTAACTCGAGAGACGATGGTTCTGCGCATGTGTCCTGTGTGCCTGCCAAATGAAGTCAACCTGGACCACGTCCAAGGCCGTGACCTGGTGGCCGAAGATGCTGTACTTTTGCCTTTCCGTTGCAAAATTTGATACTTTTTGAATGAAAATTGTATAACATTTGTCATGAGACGGGTGGGAAATAAAGTGAATGTATTAATTTGAAGGGACGGGAATCTAAAGACAATAGGCTTCAGAATTTAGGCCAAATTGATATGGTGTGAGAATCCACCCCCCGTCCAATCAGAAGTAGTGGTCCCATATTTTGGCAACATTAAGGGGAGGTACATGGGTGTAGAAGGTATAACAGATATAGAATTAGCTAATTAGCTAGGGCTTAGAGCTCCAGACTGCCATGCTTACTGGTTGCTGACTGAATCGCTGTCCTGAAGAGGTCCTGAGGAGGGGGCGGCGGAGTCCATTAGAACGGGAGAATCGAGGAGAAGCTGAGTACCAGAGCAGTGAACGGCGCAGGCCTCGTTATAGAGAGGTCACTGGTCCTGTCCTGATCCCGGAGGAAGTCTTTGCTCTTCATTCTTCCTGGGTCCTATTCTTTCCAACTCCTTGGCTAAGGGGTTTGGTTCTCGCATTTAGGTAAATATACTGCAACCTTTAGTTGCGCTGCTGTCTCTATCCTCTCCTTTCTTGAGGGACCGTCATTAATTAGCAATAATTATTCTATGCTTTTTCTTGGGTATTGCGATCAAGTACCATGTGTTTTCTGTATTTTGCTCTGCTAAACTTTAGATAAACATTTTAAAACTTCCTGACTCAGTGGTTATTTCAGGATTATGTACTGTAATGAATGTCACTCATTTTAAACTTCCCAATTAGCAAAGGATTCATTGGTAAGTCATTACTCTTTGATCAGAAGGTAATTGGTAGCAGGGATTTTGATAAAAGAGTACATCTGACACCCCAGCGTAAGTATTAGTGTAGTATGAATGTATGGGCCCAAATGAGTGTTATGTGTATGAATGCTGTTTGCTAATATTGCGCTGGATCAGAATTCTGGTAAGCAGAGGATGGTTTCTCTTTGTTAATTGGGTAATGAGAATTTCATTTGTATTTTTATGAACTAACATCCGGTTATTTTTAGTTGTGTTTTATGTTGTCCAGAATACCCCGGGGTAAAAAGGAATAGCGGGTGGCAAGTAGAAGCCATACTGCAGTGAGGTTATCTGCCAGGCAGAAATAGCACTGAAAAGTTAAGCAGGGCTATCAGTACTCGTTAGGGACTCTATGCGTGTAAGTAATAGCAAAGGAGTACGCTGGTGAAAATTTGATGTTATATCACCTAGAAAGGGTAACATTGAAGAAGTAACAGGTATTTCAGAAGCTTGTTTGAAGAGTAAATGGAAGGGTTTTACTCGTAGTGTATGTTAGTAAACGGAAAGGTTTTACTAAGTGTGAGAAAACTATCGTTTCTGAATTTAGAGAAACTGGCACGATAGCGAATGTTTTATGTTGTTACTGAAATTTAATTAAGAATTGTAGAAGAAATAAGTTTTGCGTAAGATTTTTGTAAAGGGAGGGTCAGTTGCCGGAGAGGGAGCTGACGTCACAAAACGCAGCGCTGGGATTGGTTGAATCTGCGGGCGTGGAGAGACTCTTATAAAGGAGGGTCAGTAGTCAGGAGTAGTACTGACGTCACAGGTGCCGCGCTGGGATTGGTTGAATCAGCGAGGGACACAAAGCGCAGATTGTAAAGGAGGGGTTGACAGACAAACGTCACCAAAAGGCCGCGCACGGATTGGTTCAGAAATAAAAGTTAGCAGACATTTGATTGGTCGAAATTATAAAAGTGAAACTCTTAGTGGGTAAAGGATTGCATGTTAAAAAGCGATCCGACTTTAACAGGAACTCATCCGGTTTGGAGATATTTAGGCTTTGCAGAATGTAATTTTATACATCGATATTTGCCCAAGATGTACGGAGAAAAGAGAAAGATGTCATTTTTACAAAAGATTAGGAATTATTTTAAAAAGGACAAACCAATCAAAACTAGGGAGGGAATTATCATTCCACCAGCCAAAACGCCCGCTTCATTCATGATGATGGAGAGAGGTTACCATACTTGTATATGGATAGAGAATTGGATAGAATATACAAAAAATGATGGAATACTAGCATTTCCAGAGAATGGCAGGTTCAACGGGCAAATTCTTCAAAATTTGAGATTGAGGATGAATGACTTAGAACCCAGACCTAGATTAACTCAATACAAAGCTTTAGAGGAATGGGAAACTGAAGCATTTGAACGGGACCGATCCAGAAGTAATAGAAGTTATCGGGGATTTTTCCCTAGATATCTCAATGAGTCAAGGGAAGGCCAATGAAACAATGGAGAAGGGCAATGCTTACAGAGGGACTGCATCCATTGTTCACAGAAGAAGAGAAATCAGGGAGCAAATGTACAGAAAAGACAAAACATTTAATGAGAAGTGATGATTCTGAAGATGAATTTATGGAAGAAATGTTAAGGAATCCCCCACCATATCAGGAAGGGACAAGTGGATGCACCCCAAGTGCACCACCGTTAAAAACTCCATTAGTACCGCAGGTAATGCATGAATTCACTGTAAGAAAGTGGCTCTGTATATACTGAACCAAAGTAAGGTTCAGTGTGCACAGAGTCCACAGTCCCCAGAGGTTTGGCAGAGGCTAAAGTTAGATATAACCTTACTCTCTAAAGTGGTAGCTTGGTCGAGCAGTAAGGCAGTATCAGAGGACAGTGTAAAGCATTTGTTGTACACACACAGTCAGCAAATGAAGCCACACACTCAAGAACTGAACTCTAGGCCAATGGTTTGTATATAAAAATATATGCTTGTTTTATTTTAGAACCAACAATAGGTATCAAAATATACTTTCTCAGAATGAGATGCTTTGTTCAAACACTTTACAAATAGGCAATAGACTTTTTGATGACAGTAGTCACAGTTGTTGCAAGAGGCAACACAATTTCAAACACAATGCAAAATTGAGCTCAATGGAAAGTTTTGGTTAAATGCAATTAATTACTTTGTAGATTACTTTTCTAACCACAGGACTGGATCTTGGATTCAGTCCCGGGACACTTCCTGTAAACAGGTGAGAAAAAGCGTTTTGGTTATAGTAGTGATTTTTGAGGAATATTACTGTATTTCAAAAGTTGACACTTAGAAACTTTTCTGGGTAAAATTACCAATGTTATCCTATGGAAGAAAATACAGTTTGCAAGCAAA
This sequence comes from Calotriton arnoldi, assembly GCA_963921515.1. Classification (NCBI taxonomy): domain Eukaryota; kingdom Metazoa; phylum Chordata; class Amphibia; order Caudata; family Salamandridae; genus Calotriton; species Calotriton arnoldi. The sequence goes on along the minus strand of CAWUFW010000269.1, from coordinate 2,998 downwards.
GTATGTTTACGTTACTTTTGTAATCCAGTGCTGGACTCCTAGGTTCAGCACTGGGACAGTTACTTAAAACAGGTAAGTAATTACGTTTTTGTAGTTTGTACGATTTTTAAAGAATATTTGTAAGATTCAGAAATCGACACTTAGAAACTTTTTCAACAAAAAGCAGACAATGATATCCTATGAGAGGAATTTCCAGTTACTGGTAAGTACGGTAAAAATTACTTTTCATGGTCGGTACTGGACTAAAAGATGCAGTACTGAGGTCTCTCCTGATAGTAGGTGAGTAATTCGGAATTCGTTACTGTTGTGATTTTTAAGCAATATTTTGGTATTTCAAAAGTGGACACTTAGAAGAAATTTCACAGAAAACCAGTCAATGGATCCCTATGTAAGAAAATTCAATTCGCCGGTAAGTTACTTTAACGTTACTTTTGTAATCCAGTGCTGGACTCCTAGGTTCAGCACTGGGACATTTACTTAAAACAGGTAAGTAATTACGTTTTGGTAGTCTGTACGATTTTTAAAGATTATTCTTGTATTTCAAAAGTTGACACTTAGAAACTTTTCACAAAGAACCACCAATGTTATCCTATGGAAGGAACTTCAATTCACAGGTAAGTTACTTTTTAATTACTTTTGTTACTCAGTGCTGGACACCTAGGTTCGGCACTGGGACCTTTCCTGCAAACAGTTGAGAAAATTCGGTTAGGTGATTTGTGCGATTTTTAAGGAATATTCTTAGTTTTCAAAAGTCGACACTTAGAAACTTTTGGAAGAAAAAGTGTCCATGTTATCCTATGAGGAAAAATGAGTTATCGGTCTCGAGGTAAGTAATCGGTCTTTTGAGTTAGGGTTCTGGGGTTAGACTCAGGGGTCTCCCAGGGTCAGTGATGCACTGTTGTTGCACCCTCAGCGGCACTAGGGCGGCCGGGTGCAGAGTGTTGAGGCCCAATGTTATCCTATGGAGGATAGGGGGACTCCGGTTGGTGGCGGCTGGCAAGCAGGCCACGGGGTTGTGGGAGCAAAGCTCCTAGGGTTAAGCTCAGGGCACGTTGGGGACCAAGTTAGCGCCAAAGGGGCACCCTCAGCGGCACTAGGGCGGCCGGGTGCAGAGTGCTGTTTTGAGGTCGGGTGCCCTGTTGATTTCAATGGGGATTCTCCGGGACAAAGAAACACTGCAGGCTCGGGGACGAGGACCTTCCAGGAGCAACCACCACTTCGAGGGGTAAGTTGGGATGGAGAGGGTTGGTTGGGCACCATTGGTTTGGGCACACAAGGCCGTGGGGCGTCGGGTGCAGGGGTGCCTTTGGACGTCGGATCTTCTTACCCGCTCTGGTCGCGGTAGGGGGGGTCCTCTGGATTGAGGCTGCAGGCGTCGTCAGGAGGCTTGAGGCAGGTCAGGGGTCGCCGGATCTCGGGTCAGGATCGCCGGGGGGACCAACTCTGGGTATTTGCCCACTCGAGCTCAGGCCGGATTCGGCGGGTGCAGAGTGTGCGGGATTCGCGGTTCCTGGTTGGCACCAGAAGCTGCAGTTCAAACACGTCCGGTGTTCACGGGAGAAACAGCTTGGAAAGTGAAGGCAGGCAGGTCCTCCGGGGTTTTGAGGTTGCTGGCCGCTGGACACGCCGGGGTTTTGCAGGAGCAGGTTCGAGGGGAGACAGGCCTGTAGGGCTGGGGCCAAGTCAGTGGGCGTCGTCCTCTTGTTAGCTCTGCACGGCTTCTCGTCCTTCTTCTTCTTCTTTTTCTTGTTGTTGCTGAATCTGAGGAAGGAAGGTTCAGGGTGCCCCTAAATACTAGATTTAGGGGCATTACAGGTAGGTAAAGGGCAGGGACCAATGGGTCCCTGCCCTGGAGTGAGTACACCCCTATCCTGCCACTCTCCTGTGGGAGGGGGCAGGAGCCTAGTCCTGATTGGGCAGGGCTCCCCATCTTCAAGATGGCGAGAGCCCGGAGATGTGCTTCACCTCGCCTCCCCCACCTGAGGGGTGGGGTTGGCAGAAGGTGGCACACCCCTTTCCTCCCTTGGTGTTTCCCGCCAGTCTTCCCGCCAGGATGGGGAGGAACCGGTGGGGACCAGTTGCTGAGTACAGCAAGTGGTCTGGGAAGCTCACAAGGCGGAATGCCTTTGAAGCTTCCCCCTGCCCATCCTGGGGGAGGGGGCCTAGCACCTCGCCCAGGACGTGCATTGTTGCAGGCCCAGGAGAGCGGATGGCTCTCTACCCAGGGGTCCAGCAACATGTCTGCTGTGTGGCAGCCTAGGCAGCCCCTCAGACAAGACGTGGATTGTAGGTTAGGTTCAGGGGGCAACTCTAAGTTGCCCTCTGTTGTGCATTTACAGTAAATCCCACACTGGCATCAGTGTGGGTTTACTGTGCTGAAAGTTTGATACCAAACTTCTCAGTCTTCAGTGCAGCCATCATGGTGCTGTGGAGTTCGTGCTGACGACCTCTCAGCACCATATACTTGAAATGGCAGCACTGCACTTACAGTGCCCAGGAATGGACCTGGGTACTGTAGGGACACAGGGCTCATGCACCTGTACCCTCACCACTGGCATAGGGCACCCAGCTAGAGGGGTGACTGAGGGATGCCAGGGCAGTGTGTTTGTGGGCATGGCACACAGGGATGTGTGCCATGTCGACTCTCTGTTTGGTTCTGCACCAAGACACTCAGCCTGCAAGGGCAGTGTGGGTGTGTCAGGGTACAGGGTCTCCAAGGGTGGCACAATAAGTGCTGCAGCCCTTAGAGGCCTTCTCTGGTCACAGTGCCCTGGGTACCTAGGGTACCATTTACCAGGGGCTTACCTGTGGCCAGAGATGCCAGTTGGGTTTAGGCTGTAATGCAGTTTTAGGGAAGGAACACAGGCCCTGGGTACCTGATTGGCAGGGACCCAGGGCACACCAAGGAAAAGTGCATCAGTTATCAGGCAAAAAGTGGGGGGGTTACTGCAACAGAAACCCACTTTCCTACATTCACCCCTAGTAGAATACTTCATGA